>JABSTT010001380.1:0-23756 GCA_013339685.2 Hyalomma asiaticum | reverse complement strand
CCGGTGAGAATTTTACCAGCTACTTGGAAGATGTCATCGATTTATGTAAACGTGTCGATGCAACAATGACCGAGGCGGATAGAATCAAGCATATATTGAAGGGTATTGGTGACGACGCCTTTCAAATGTTGATTTCGAAGAGCCCCTCCACAGTCACCCAGGTCATCCTTTTATGTCAAAGTTACGACGAGCTTCGCCGACAACGCCTTGTGACTCGCCGCCCTGTTCCACATCAGGAGTCGCTGTCCGGCTTGGTACCATGTTTTGAAGATCCAACCCTCCTCTCGCAGATCAAAGCTTTCGTGCGAGAAGAAGTTGCCCGCCAGCTCTCCATCATTTCCACCCCGTCGCAGTCAACTTCGTGCCTCAGCCCGACCATTCGGCACGTTATACAGGAGCAAGTGTCCGAGGTTCTCCCGCAAGAGCGGCTCCCTCAAGTCACCGCTCCATTAACGTACTCCGCAGCACTACCTCGACCACGACCACCGGTGGTCCGCGCTCCGGCTCCAGTGCCTACTCCGAATTTCCCAACAGCGCCGCCACCACCTCCAGTCTATCGAGTCGTGAACCCATGGCGCACCGCAGATAATATGCCATTTGCTACTCGTGTGGATACCCGGACACGTAGCACGCTTCTGCCGCCGTCGTCCACTACATCCGCATTACGACTCACGCATCTCTGTTTACGACCATTCGTCGTCTTACGCTTCCGACCGTGACACAGAACCACCCCAGCCAAGCTTTCGACCAACACCTGGCCGCCGATCTCCCTCTTCCCGCCGTCTCTCGCTCTCCCCGACGCGTCGGCGTCCATCTTCAACCGAACAGGAAACTAAGTGGCGCAGTTCCGGAGGAAAGAACTGCGTCACCGTCGAATGCCAAGCCCTCTTCGCTCGCCGCCAAATGTTATAGATGTCGTCTTCGAAGGTGTTTCTGTGTTCGCGCTCATTGACACTGGTGCCGCTATATCTGTCATTGCTGAAAAACTATGCCGGTCAGTTCGAAAGGTGACAACGCCCTTCGGTCCGTTGCTTCGCACAGCCACAGCAGAGCACGTCAAGCCGGTTGCTGCGTGTACCGGAAGAGTTTTAATTCAAGGAAAGCTCTACACCGTCCAGTTTGTCGTATTGTCCCACTGTTAACACGACATCATCTTAGGATGGGATTTCCTTTCCCGTCACCAGGCCATTATTGATTGCTTCCGAGCAGAAGTCGCCTTCTCTTCACTTGGCGATGCCATGTTGACGATCTGCCGCTCGCTCGAGGCAAGTGATTATCGCAGATGACGTCGAGATACCTCCGCACTCGTCTGTCGTGGCGCCTGTAGGCTGTTCCGCTATTTCCGACGCCAATGTACTCTTCAAACATTCCGCTACTTTCATCAGTCGCCACCTCGTACCACTGCCAAACGCTTTGCTTGCCCTTGAAGATTCTGCGACAGCCCTTCTTTTTTCTAACCGCTTCCCGTTCCCGATTACATTGCTTCGCGGTGAATCCGTCGGTACTGTGGAGCCTTACGAACCCATCGCTACGTTAGACGCCCCAGATGGTTCGGTGGAGATGAACGTCCTCTCCCATAGTTCTCCAACTGCACCATTGCCTCAGCAGGTTTTCCGCCCTGTCATCGACGACGGCTTAAGCCCAACGCAACGAGAGGAACTCCTCGGCCTCCTTGACAAGTTTCGTCATGCTTTCGACAGCCACAGCAGTACTCTTGGCCGAACGTCGACTGCCTGTCACCGCATCGACAGAGCTGCTCACCCACCACTGCGGCAGCGGCCTTACCGCGTATCATCGACGGAACGCCGCGTCATTGATGAACAAGTGGGTGACATGCTAAAGCGCGGTGTAGTTCAGCCATCCAACAGTCCATGGGCATCGCCAGTTGTTCTAGTGAAAAAGAAAGATGCCTCGATTCGCTTTTGCGTAGATTACCGCCGCTTAAACAAGATAACCAGAAAGGACGTTACCCATTGCCGCGAATCGACGATGCCCTGGACTGTTTGCAAGGTGCTGAGTTCTTCACCTCTCTTGGTTTACGATCCGGTTATTGGCAGGTACACTCGGCCACAAACTATTGCGGGGGGCGCGAGCGCGTGGCCAAGCGCTCCTCCTCTCCTTCTAGCGGCGCACCCCTGGTGTCGAGACCTACGCTTGCGCGCATGCGCGTCCCTCCTTGACTGCAAGCGTGCATGTTTCCGCGCTTGTTCCTTGCGCGCCGGCGATATCCGAGTGCAGCCGCGAGGTGCACCTTGTGCGATTGGCGCTGTGGCGACTTCGACTGCCCGCACCGCTGCGGCCTCTTTTTGTCGAAACACGAGCGCAGATATATATCGGCCGGTCGCAAACGCAACAAGTCATTTTTTTTTCTACGCTGCGCCTTTACGTGGCCAATCTTCGTTCTTTCTTTTAAGAACGGGACGTTCTGCCGCAGAACAGCGTGGCAGAGAAATTAACCTACTATATGGGCTGGCAAAGACTGCGCTGGCTTCTCGCCCATACATATATGCCTTTAGATGACAGGCGACACAAAAAGAGCTGATCCCTTCTTCGCTAATGCTGCTCACTAAGAGTCAGGATTACTGCTGCGTAACAGTCTTGCCATATCTTTAAATGTGGCTGCAATATGAGGGCAAGGAGGGGCGTACAGACATACGAGGACACTACAAGGGGCGGAGGAGAGAAAAGCGAAGTCTTCGAGCTTGGTGACTGTATCTCTATAAGATATGAATGTAACTGCATTGCTGCTTCAGATGCTCATCGTCGTTCCAACCAAGTAGTGGTCCGTTTAAAATGGCGCCTCGTGTCCCGATAGAGCAACGGCAGGCCATCACGAGGCTTTCTCTGCAAGGAGTACCCCAACGAATTATTTGCAGCATAACAGGCCGGTCAAAGACTGCAGTGAGCCGAATTATTCAGGCCTTCCGTGACGAAGCCCGGCACACTGACGCGAAGCGTACTGGTCGTCCACGGGTCACAACCATTGAAGACGATATTCTAGTTGCCGCAGCAGCATTTGTGAATCCCTTCCTCACTGCCAGGCAAATTGCCGATGAACTGCCAATAAATGCTTCGACCGAAACTATACGTCGGCGCCTAAAGGAAGCTGGGTTGAAGAGTTGCGTAGCTGCCCAGAAACCTCATCTTAAAGAGGACCAGCGACGGCAACGATTAGATTTCGCAATGGCCCACGAACGCTGGACATTGGAAGAATGGTCGACTGTCATCTTTTCCGATGAGTGCACTTTTTGCACGCGCTGGGACCAACAGCAGCGAGTGTGGCGGCCTATAAATTTCAGGTAAGCAGCGGTCTTGTTTTGAATTGACATAGTGATGTGACTTATTATTATACGAGCACGGGAAGCATCAGTTAATATCTTTGTTATCGCTTAAATTTGTTGTGATGGTTAGTCGGCCGTTAAATGTGCGCGTGCTTTCTACAAGAATGCAAAGCGACGGTAAGATCCTGGTACAGCGTAAGCTCTTTTCCTAAAACATTTTTTTTTCGTTTTAATTATACCGAATGATATGTTTTTGTAGAATTTCTGAACGTCTATTGCAACAACTACATTCGCAGACACCGCCCAGGCTACATGAAAAGCGTGCTGTCCAGCGGTCGCTGTTCGGTGTCTGTGTGGGGCGCCATTAGCAGGCGTGGCCTCGGCCCTCTCGTCCGCATCGACGGGAGCTTCACGGCGGCCTACTACACCAGCTTGATCCAGTATACCTTGGTGCCTTACGTGTTGGATGGGCCTTTCCCGGACGGGCTGTACCTGTTCCAGCAAGACAGGATCCCCGTGCATATGGCACACAGAGTCACCGCCGCGCTCGAAAACTTGGCCGTACCAACCTTACAGTGGCCACCTAATGGCGCTGACATGAATCCCATCGAGAACGTATGGGGTCTCATCAAGTCGCGACTTTCCAAACGAAAGCTCTCCAGAGCCACGGCTGACGCTCTTTGGGCGGCCATAAGTGAAGAATGGGAGCTGCTTCGCGCTCGGCCAGAATAGTGGCCGCCCTCTATGACTCTATGCCAAGAAGGGTGGCCGAAGTCATTTCTGTGAACGGAAACTTCACGCATTACTAGGGCCATCACCTGTCAAAGAAAGCAGGGTCTCATTGCCTGATCAACTACACTACATTTCTTAAAGATTGTGGTCAAATACTGACCTAACTTTACCTTCCTTTTAGCCGTCATAAGGTAAATGCGAAGCATTTTGTTAATGTTTTTTTCTCATCTATAGACCATATGATGCTGCAAGATTGCGCTATTCTCATGAAGCTGATGAAGCTAATCAGAATTTGATAATTTCGGTGTTCTTTTAAATCAGACTGTTACCGTGTCCAAAACATGCTCCCACTCCCCGCCATCCCACCTCTTCTTCAGCCTCCCTTTTTACAGCATGGACTTTATTTTTTATTTTCACGTTATATAACGAAAATAAAGAGTTCATTTTCGTTTTGCCTGTCTCTTTCTATAGAGCGCCTTTTCTGCCACGCTTTTCGTTCGTAAAAAGAAAAATTAACGAAGATTGGCCACGAAAAGGCGAAGCGCAGAAACAAGAACTCCGTTGTTGCGTTCGCGACCGGGAGATATGCATCCGCGCTCGTGACGCGACACAAAGCGGCCGCAGCTACGCACGCCAGCTCACTGTTCACGTAGTTATGCCCGTCGAAGCCGCCACCTCGCGACTGCACTCGGACATCGCCGGCGAGCAAAGAGCAAGCGCGGGAACATGCACGCTTGCAGTCAAGGGGGGACGCGCATGCGCGCGAGCGTAGGTCTCGACACCAGGGGTGCGCCGCTAGAAGGAGAGGAGGAGCGCTTGGCCACGCGCTCGCGCCCCCCGCAATATTTTGTGGCCGAGTGTACCTATGGCCTCAGAGGACAAGCCGAAAACTGCCTTTATTACACCAGATGGCCTATACGAATTCAATGTGATGCCCTTTCGCCTTTGCAACGCGCCTGCCACATTCGAGCTCATGATGGACGCCATTCTGCGAGGCCTAAAATGGAACACGTGCTTATGCTACTTGGATGATGTAGTTGTATTTGCACCTGATTTTCCAACTCACCTTCATCGCTTGGAGCAGGTTTTACGCTGCCTCACCGCCGCTGGCCTACAGCTAAACTTAAAGAAATGTTACTTTGGCGCACGGAAGCTAACCATTCTCGGACACGTCGTGTCGAAGGACGGCATTCTCCCCGATGTCGCAAAGCTGCGGGCTGTCCAAGAATTCCCAAAGCCAAAGAATCTAAAAGAGTTGCGTAGTTTCATTGGCCTTTGCTTATACTTTCGCCGCTTCGTACGAAATTTCGCGTCCATTATCGCACCGCTCACAGACCTCCTTCGCGGAGACGCCAACCTTTCTGCGTGGTCGCCGGCTTGCGATCGTGCCTTTGAGACGCTACGGCAACTCCTCACGACGCCTCCGATACTGCGCCATTTTGACCCTACCGCTGCTACAGAAGCCCACACAGATGCCAGTGGTCTCGGTCTCGGTGCTGTCCTCGCGCAGCGAAAGCCCGGATACGAAGAATATGTTGTTGCCTACGCAAGCCGCACTCTCACAAAGGCTGAAGCGAATTACTCTGGCACCGAGAAGGAATGTCTGGAGATCATTTGGGCAATTACGAAATTTCGGCCATACCTGCACGGCCGGCCTTTCGATGTCGTTATTGACCACCACGCCCTTTGCTGGTTGTCGACTCTCAAAGATCCGGCTGGTCGTCTCGCCCGATGGGCCTTGCGCCTTCAAGAGTACGACATCCGTGTTGTCTACCGATCAGGAAAGAAGCACGCCGATGCCGACGCTCTTTCTCGTTCGCCAGTCGACACCGACATTGCCAGTGTCTCCGCCACTGATGACTTATTTTCGCCATCAGCTTCCATCGACATGTCTTTGGAGCAGAGCAAGGATCCTTGGACTGACTCTTTGATCCGTTACCTGTCTGAACCATCAGCCAGCCCGCCATCCCGAGCTCTACGCCGCCAAGCTTCCCATTTCGCCATTAGGGATGGAATCCTTTATCGCCGCAATTACCAATCAGATGGCCGCAAATGGCTGCTGGTCATACCGAGACAGCTCCGCGCCACTAGAGAGAGAGAGAGAGAGAACAACTTTATTAAAAAAAAAAGGAAACCCCCGTCCGGGTCCACTAATAAAAAAAAAAGGCCTAGCCCTCAGACAGGCCTAGAAGTGTTAAATGTCCAAGGAGTGCCTTCATGAGGTCTGGGGAGGAGTCCGCCAGCCACTCCTCCAGGGTCGCAGGTCTTAGTTTGGTTGGTATGTATTTGAGGCTCTCGTCCATAGCTGCACGAGCACTCAGACAATTCCACAGAACGTGGGCGTTATCGGGGAATCCACCGCATGCCACGCAGGAAGGAGACCCGTCCTTGCATTGTACGTAGTGCTCAATGTGAGGTGTCATCAAAGAGTGAGTTTGGGCACGCCTCACCAGGGCTGCCTCGCATCTCGTCATGGAGTGAGGTGGATCAGGATAAACCCTGCGGTTGTTGCGCATCTCGTCTAATCGTTCGCGCCTATCTAAACGCGCCAGAGCAAGTAGTTCGGTTCGCTTCAGTGAATCCGGCCACCACAGGGGAGGGCCCGGTATATGTGCCGCTTTCCAGTCTGATCCTCAGTGCGCACACGCTGGTCTGTTTAAAACCTACGCCAGACTGCGCCTTAGGTTTTATTGGCGCGGCATGTACACCTTTGTGCAAAAGTACATCCGATCTTGCACAGAGTGTCAGCGCCGCAAGCCTGTCCTTGCCGCTCTTCTGCTCCAATGCAGCCTTTGCCGTGCCCATCCCGCCCATTCGACCGCATTGGGATAGATCTATTCGGACCCTTGCCATACACTGCTGCCGGAAATCGCTGGGTTGTTGTGGCCATCGACCACCTAACGAGGTACGCAGAAACTGCTGCCCTCCCATCCGCGACAGCCCGTGACGTTGCTTCGTTCCTTCTCCACCGCTTCGTTCTCCGTCACGGGGCACCACGCGAACTCCTCAGCGACCGAGGCCGTGTCTTTCTAGCGGATGTGGTTCAAAATCTCCTTGCTGAATGCCGTATCATTCACCGCTGCGCCTCCGCCTATCACCCACAAACAAACGGTCTGACCGAGCGCTTTAACAGAACTCTTGGCGACATGGTCTCGATGTACGTCGCCTCCAACCACACCGACTGGGACGTCATTCTTCCGTACGTAACGTACGCCTACAATACGGCGCCTCAGGCGACTACCGGCTTTTCCCCTTTCTTTTTGCTTTATGGTCGAGAATCCTCTTCCCCGATCGACACTATCCTGCCCTACCGTCCCGACTCATCCGAGGCCACACCGGTTTCCGAAGCTGCTCGATATGCTGAAGAATGTCGCCTACTAGCTCGCTCCCTCACCACCCAACAACAAGCACTGCAGAAATTTCGCCGTGACGATGGCCTGCGAGACCGCCAGTTTCCACCCGGCTCTCTCGTCTGGCTGTGGGTGCCCTCTCCTTCTACGCCAGGTATCACCCCCGAAGTTTTCCTCGAAGTATCATGGCCCTTATCGTGTCCTCCAGCAAACTTCCCCCGTCAACTACGTCGTCGAGCCCGTCACACCAACCTCGGACATGCGCCGTCGCGGCCTTGAGACTGTGCACGTAGATCGCCTAAAACAATATCACGAACCGCTTGTTGTCACGGCGCCTTAGCCCACTGGATTGGCTCCGTCTCCAGGGAGGGGGAAAGATGTAGTGAAGAAGCGCATGCACTACAGCTCCGCAGCCGGATCGCCAATGCTATAGTGGGGCGCGAGCAAAAGGTGATTTCGCTGCTCGGGCTGGTTAAGCCTAGACGCCATCGTGCCTGCCAGTCCGACCTCGTCGTCCACAACCATGTCGAGCTTCCTTATCACAATATATGTATATATATAGTTGACCGTTATATACTCAAAGCAAACAGCCTGGTAAAAAGTGTGGTATAGCAATTCATGCCCAATAAAAGGTGCACTCTACAATTGCGCGGAATATCACAGTGACATTAACTATAACAATTTTTATGATAATATTTTATCAGACATTCTTTTAACTTTCTCTAAGCAAACTTTCTTTAAACACAACTAAATGAACTTTTTTTAACCGTATGTGCATAGAAAGTAAAAGTCCTTAGGACGTCCATAAAGTTGGTAGAAAGTTCGCAAGAGGTTCAAAAAAAGTCAACGAGCATTTTCATAAGGGTGTCTTGTCAGCTGCCGCCGCCGCGGCCGCCTGTGTCGGCTATCATCATCATCATCATGAGTTCCGAAGAGAGAAAAAACTGCACGCTTGCGCGGATTTGACTCCAGCTTCATCGGAGCGCCGCCACCAAAACTCCAATTGAGTATCACCACTTGATTGGGGTTGTTTTCTCAGCCACTGCTTCTATATAGGAGAGGCAGCGGCATCCACCCCTATGCCTCACAACATAGCTGGTAAATCTGCCTTATGATCCTTGACTCTTATTTGCCCATGGGGCGTTTGAGTACATTATAAGCTGGCAGCCACACGCTGCAGTTGCATCAACGACGGCGAGGAAAAGGTTGATGACGATGAAGAAAAATAGCAAATTGACGCGACTACAAGTCGACTAACCAGAAAACGACGGCGGCGATGATGCGGACGCAAACGACCCGGATGAAAACAAGGCAGGGTTTGCAGTGAATAACAAGATGAAGAAAAATAGCAGATGGTGGAGGAGGAAGAAGAGGGGCTGAGAAGCAGGAATATGATATTGATTCAACTGAAAAGGCCACTGACGCCTAGTGGTTACTGTACTCGGCTGGTGACCCGAAGACCGCGGGGTCAAACTTCGGCTACGGCGGCCGCATTTCGATAGAGGCTAAATGTTATAGGCCCCTATACGGCTCAACGTCAGTGCACGTTAAGGAACCCCAGGTCGTCTCTACTTCCAGAGCACTGCACTACCACATCTATAACCATGGTATTGTAGCTTAGAAATGCGAAATACCAGGAATTCTTGTCACACAAAGCAGAGTTGCGTAGTTGCATACCTTTATTGCTGATTTACTGTAAATTAGGGAATTCAAGATTTCAGTAGTAATAAGCTAGAACTTTTTGGACTCATATAATGTCAACGCTACTGGCGCCACTTTCGTAGCACTGACGTTGACTGCTGAGCGATGAGCATTCAGTTCTACCACGTGAGGATCTTAAAATTATGTTCATGACATGGGATTGTCGCTTGTAAATAGAGCGCTCTTTGTGCGCTGACTAAAGAATGCTATCGTGATTGAAAAGTCAACGTTAATGTCACCCGTTATGAAAACGTGCGTACCTCAAAGAAAAGGTTTAGAAATGCCAGCCAACTTAATATTAAGTTCAAATATGATTTATAATTGTAAACTGTATGAGCGCCTAACGAAAATATCAATCCAATAATTTTAAACGAATATGAATGTCCGTATTCTCTTCGCGTCAATTATGTAAACAGAGAGCCATAAATATGTTTCTTCAAGATTACGTAGCTGCGAAATATCTCTTGAACAAAAGCACCATTTTGTGAATAAATGAGAATACAAACTAAAGTACTTGCGAAAGAAATGATGAAAGCAATGATGATCGAAGGATGTCGCTCGATTTAGACGCCTTAGTGGGGGATACAAGTGGCGCTGGCCAAAGCTTCCACTGCAATACTCGCAGCTGGCACAGCAATACTCAGTAAATTGGACGAGATACAAATCACAGTCGTAGTTATGGTAATAGAGCACAGAACGCGTTGTTCAAATGTCCTAGCTTCCGTCCCTACCAACAGGAAGTGTTTCGTACGGTAGTTATTTCCAGTTTGTGCCGTAACGTATTCGCTAAAGTTAAAACTCAGTTCGCCGTCTCCTTAGTGAAAAGAGCGCCATCCTTCACGTGACAGTGTGCGCAGGAAAGTGACAAAGACGACGACTGGGAGACCGCTCGTTCTGTTCCTGTTGTTGCTGCTGTTTCTTCCATTTTGGCTGCGATGGCTGTTCCCTGTATATATAAATAATCTGTAAATACATTTCTCTATCCTTCTTGCTAGTGAGCACTCTCTATGTACACGTGGCAACAATACATTACGTTTTCCTCAAAACGCCAATGTTAACCTGTAGGAACGTTTTTTTCCTCTTCTGTCATATTTAGCGACGACATAATTATGCAGTGGCACCTCCCACCGCCGAACGCGCGCAGCACTAAAATTGGAGCCGCACGGCTCCTTTCGCTCCTTTGTGTAAACACCCTTCCTGACTTTCCCTCTTGAATGACTTGCGCGGTTCCTATCACTCCTTTGCGTAAACACCTTTGGTGACTTTCCATCTCGCATGGCCTCCCCTCGTCTCGCCTTTCGCGGTTTGCTCGTGGAGAAAATAAAGGCAGTTGCACGGGAAACGTGGTCGTTGTCAGTTCATCCTGCACGCGGTCTACACTTACATGAGCGGTTCCTTTCGCTTCTTCATTTTCAGCTTTTATTATTAATGACGCTGTCTTGCGGATGAGCGGCTAACTACTGCAACGACCTCAAAGGTCAGCGCGCATTCGCAATCACCGCCGTTTAATTCTACATATGTGGGAAGGGCCGCGTGCATGTTATACTAGTGTTATGTGAGCGTAGACTGCAGTGGCGTAGCGTTATGATGTTTGCCTGCTGACCCGACTGAAGCAGGTTCGATCGCGGCCGTGCGGTCGCACTTTCGATTGAGGCGAAAACCTTAGATGTTGAAGGGGTTCTCTCTATGTGCGCCTAATTCAGAAACCAAGCTCGGTTTTCAGGCATACACAGTTGTTTTTTTCTTGTGTACGTACGTTGCCTCACGCAGTGCGATGACCACAGCTATGACGGTTGCGGGAGGTAAGGCATATAAGGAACACTTCATTGTTTCACGAGCAATAACGCGAGCACTTCGCGTAGAGGGATAGAGTTCTAAAACTGGTGAAACAAATGGTAAAATCATACACCTCGCCTGTTCGGGTCCCGCTCGTCTCGCAGGTAAAATGTCGATCGCTGGCATAGGAGAGAGCGTATCACTGAATGGTGGTCATTTTACACCTTCCGTCTCATTGTTCTGCGAGTACAGGCTTTAGCTGTCGGAGAGACACGGACACCAGTAACCGAGGAGAACGCATCGAGGGGTTGCGTACAGCACGGAAAAACGTAGGACAGAATGGAACGGGCAGTGGGGAGGCATGCCTTGCGTCCCAGCGTCGCCCTTCGCCTGCGACAGGGGTGTGCACTTGCACCAATTTTAAGGCTAAGAAACAAGTCTTCGTTGTCCACCACATCCTCCTCCCCTTAACAAGAGCCTCTAAGGACAGAGGCCGCCCAAAGAATTAACTTTATTCTTCTTCGGAAGGAGTAGTGTGTATGTGAGAAGGGCGTGGAGAGGATTCCCAGCCTGCACTACCAAAGTATAGCATGTAGAAGAGGAAAGAGGAGAGTTAAGATAGGGAAACGACCAGCGGTATAAGAAGGTAAAATATAAAAGAGTACTTGCGGATGAGAGCGCTAAAAATTGAGAAAGAGTACGTACGGACAGGAAAGACGCTCACTTGCAACAAAGTTTATTCATTCGAAGTGGAACCACCCACCAGGAACCTTGAACTGCGTATGTGCTGACGTCATAAAAATTTCACTACACCACACCCAAAAACAGGAACCGAAAAACACGCCTACCCTTCCTCAATTATGTAGCGCTCTCATCCGCAAGTATGACATACCAACTGGGAAAACACATCCCTGCTGTGAAAAGAGCATTAGCGAGGATGTGTCCACGGCAATAGCCTCGTGTGCCTCCGCATACGCTATCATGGATGTCGCCGTTGTCAAGCACCACAGGCATCGCTGCAACCTCTACAGCGAACGCCGGCACCGTTGTGTCCGCAGTCATTACAGCCAACTCCACTGTAGCCCCTACCATAGTTGCTGTCAAAGTTGCTTGAACCAACTCAGTAAAGACGATACTTTACATAAAGCCAAAGAGTAACCAACAATGCAACCAACCAACTCTGAACAAGGGATATCTCTCGGTCAGGTAAGGTGCATAAAAAGGATTTGTAGCAGTGACGTGGAATTCGTTCGCCACTTAGGCAATTTAAAGGCAACGTTAGCTGAAAGAAATCACCCGCCATGTGCTCACAGCATATACAATGACGCGTGTAAAATAGACAGAACACCTGCACTAGAAAAAAAAAATACCGTAAAGCAGAGAACAATCATCCGCTAGCGTTCATATCAAAATACTCCCGTGCACTTACAAACATCAGTGATATCCTCCTTAAACACTATCCAATACTAACAAGCAACGAGAGCCTTAGAAAAGCGTTTCCAGGAACGCGAAGCTTTACCTCCTGCCGTAACAGAAATTTTAAGGACCTCTTAGTGCATGCCAAAGGAAATCTCAGCGTACCGCCCGCGTAATAAATTCCTGCCGTTCTAGATGTAAGACTTGCACGCATATAATAAATGATCCTGAAACTAAAAACACGGCAAGTGATTATTTCCATCATATAAGCTCTAGTTTACTTGCACAGTGTAACGTTATTTACATGTCCGAATGTTCACTCATCACGAGGAATACATTGGCGAAACGGGTTACCCAATTAATGATAGAATAATTACTTTCTATTAGATTATGGAAAGGCAAAGCATTTTAATATAACAGGTAATCGTTTCCACGAACGTTTAGCGTTACATACTTCAGGTAAACTTCCACTAACCCAGGGAGTCGTATATCACATGCAAGTTTAGCACTCTAGTATTAGATTATGGAAATGCAAAGCATTTTAAAATAACAGGTAATCGTTTCCACGAACGTTTAGCGTTACATACTTCAGGTAAACTTCCACTAACCCAGGGAGTCGTATATCACATGCAAGTTTAGCGCTCTAGAGCCTACAAGTAAAAACATATTAAAGGGAGCCATTGAGCCCATTAGATAGGGAGAGTGGCTAAGAAGCGTGATGGTGAAGGTTAAGGCATTTCGATTGTACAATGTAACCATGTTTCTTCCGGAAATTCTCTTTTCAGGTAGTGATACTTCATCCAGTTCCACGAAAACCACAAGGTTAGACATATTATTTACTGCTTTAGCAACATGCCCGGCTTTCCTTGTTTTCAGTTATATTGGACACGCTAAAACATGTCACCCAACTCCTCCTCCCCCCGACAAACACACAGCTTTTTCTATCGCACGTGCTCCTCTTCTCCTCCTTTCCTTGTGAGGGTGCGCGAGAGGGTAAAAAGCGTGCTGTAACGAACGCTCGAGAAGGTAGTGGCCGTCCTGACGAATAGAAACCCGCTTATCGAAACGTTGGCTCCAGCAAAATTCGCAGTTCTGGATTGTTTTTAACGATCTGTTAATCGATTCTAGCCTCCATCTTCCCCTGAGCCTTCCTTCTACTTTGAAGTGGAGAATGAATTTATATGGGGCGTGAAGGAAGCCTCCGTTCGTGGATGTTGCGGCATACAGCAATTTGTAAAGCTCTCTCACGTTATCCGGGGGTCTTTGTTTACTGTATTTCCACATTGGCTATTCTGATTTGGTCAATCTCCCCGGTCGATCATAAACTGCCTTATGTGACACATACCGAGTCACAACTGGTATCGGAGTAGTTAATAGCAAAGGCGTTTAAACAGAAGTGTGAACGCCGCTTTCCTTCCATTCGTGCTGCCCTTTCGAAGCTGTCGTTAAAAGAAAACAGAGAGCTTCTTTACAGAGACAATGTGAGTTTTCAACTGATGAATAAATGGACGCGGGCGAACGAGCGAGGTCGGCTTCTCCGCGCTTATTCAGCAGGAGACGACCAGGCTAACCGAAATCGTGATGCGATCACAGCGGCATTAGTTCTCTGAGCACTGCGTGAGCAACAGACTTCCATTAGCCAGTATGCGGAGCTCCGTAGCTGGATTGGATCTATTCAATTCAGGAGAACGTTCTGGCACATTAGTTGGTTCATGGCGTTGCAAAAATTTCAAGCTGTGCGAGAAACGGGGGATATTAGAAAGAAAGCACGCAGTACCCCACGAGCGCAGAATGCCTTTTGTTCACTTCTGTGATGGAAGCAAAATGAATTTCTAGAGGGAACCTAGGCACATGGCCACACTGTCACTCACACATGTGTCGATAAACCATAGGAATCTGCTGGTTGCTTATGCAAACCAAGACTGACACCCAGCAATCACCGGGAAACGCAAGCCGTACTCAGAATATATGAAAAAAAAAAAACTCGGAGCGAAGACATGCGAGCATGCGACAGAAAAGAAAATGGCAGATGTGACGTACAACATAACCGGAGTAAAGGTGAAAAGATCCCTACTGCAAAACTTAGAACCAAGCGCCGTACCAGATTATGGGACCAGTACGACACCGCATACACGATGGCGTGCCACGGGATACTGTGAGGCGAGGGTCACTGGAACACAAAACTACTCTTACTGGGAGGCGCGGGTTATAGGGGCACACAAAAGCACTATAGCGCAAATGAAACGTGTTGCTTCACTGCTATGCAGACATAAGGTTTATAAACGTCCAAAAGGAAGAGAGGACGCAGTATTACAAAGAAAAAAAAGCATTATGAATAAAAAGACACATTCGCAACCAAGATTTCACGTTGTGACCTCGATCTCAAACCCAGCTCGCTGCCGTAGTGCCATGCCAGAACATGGCGGCGTTCGCGTTGATTGAGTTATCGTATGCTGCGGTACATGCAGGACGGACACGCTTTCTTTGTTCAGTGGAACCTCGGACCGTTATTAGACAAAAGAACCAAGCCGCCCATCACGAATGGCGTTCCAATAATGACACCGGCAACTAGATATAAACAAACCTTAGCGCAGGGAACATGTCCTGTTTTGGGTCGAGCTCGATAGTCTTTGTTTGCTCTTTCGAATAGTCGACGCATATGTGTATGTGTTTTATGTGCACTACAATAACGCTTGGTAAATAAACATGCACTTCAACATCCACTTACTGAGCAGCTTTCTCTCTCAAACGGCGATATGTGAGTACAGCGGAAGTGCCAGTGTCTGCCATATGCGAGTACGCAAAAGCTCACAACCATTGATCGCTTCGCAAAAAGCAAGCGCAGTGCAGTGCGAAATATCTAATCTTCCTTGTTCAGTAAACCGTACTTATCGACAAATTTGTGCCATTGTATGTGACTCACAAAAGAGTGTGGTAGCAGCTTTCCATGAGAGATATGTGTTCGCTCAAAGCACGTCACATCGATGCTCACCGCTTCTTCTTCAGACACCGCGGAGCGAAAAAATGATTAGGTTAAGTGATGCAAAGGCTGTAGTGAGCAGTGGTTTTGATTAGCGGTGTTGCGTATCCTTAAGGCTTGTAGCGCCGTTCGCGTGTAGACGGATTCAGCCGGTCCGCCATTGCCAAGCTTGGTTGGTTCGTAGGTGAAAACTTTATTGGGGGTCCTGCAGAAGTGTTAGCTGACCGGGCCTTCCTTCTTGAACGAGGAGACGTTCTGACCTTGCCTCTTTGCCGACTCGAGGGCCTGCTGGACGGCCCAGAGTTGCTCACCGAAGTTGGGACTGCGCAGGGCAGTGGCCACCTTCGACGGGAGGGTTTTTTTTAGGTGGCGCCTTGTTGAAGTTGGGTCCCATATCATTGAATTCAATTCAATTCAATTTATTGTTCTATACACACTGCAGCCGGACTTCTTGTTATTAATTGCAGGAGAAGATGTAACGAAAAATTAGGTGGCTGAAAACAGAAAAGTACAGAAATCTAACGCAATATTTACATTCAGAAACATGTTTATTTTGCGTAACTCTTAAGGCATAACGTAAACAACACAATCCATTAGAAAAACAAGAAAGGACATCACACTGCAGAAACCGAATGGTTTACAGGAAAGGAGATAACCTTTTAGTGAACGCTGCTACGATTTATTTATTTATTTATTTATTTATTTATTTATTTATTTAGTTGGTTTATTTCTTTCTGTATTTACAGAAATCGAAGCAAAAGCAAAAGGCTACAGAGCCTGACAGAGGCTTTTGCTCCGAAATACAGTTTGGCAACAAACACATTTCACACAATATTTACATACAAATAACGAAGAACACATTGTACTTTGACACAATCCGCTAAGCTGAAAGAATACATGAATGCATCAGAGATATATAAAAATACAAATAGACAGAGATCAGTATTGGAACACGAACGGGTCATTACAGCAATATATGAAAAAAGGTCAAGTGAGGAATGAATCTGTAAAGATGCTCCCAAGGAACGAGAACAAAAAAAAACATAAAATTGCAATCACAGCTATTTGAACGCGCTGAATACATCAACTGCACGACAAGTAACACAAAAAACTGATTCATTTCAAACACAAGTATTATTTATATTCAATGCAATAATACAAGAGAATTCCTGTAAGCTTATTTTTCGAAGTTTTCGTATTTAGGTCAACAATGTGATCCACCTTGTTAAGGAGATTCGTTATCTTATAGTCAATGTGTTGCTGACCATACGTAGTTCAAATTTTTGGTGTTTTCATGCTTTGTGTACGGAGACAGTATTCAACAGACCGAGAAGAACTGTACATGGGATAAAGTTTCTTGTTTTGAATATATAAGAGCAATTTAATATAATAAACTTGACTGGCTTGTAATAGTACATGTTTAGCAAATAAGGGACGCGTGCCAAGGCCTTGCGGGTGACCACCATATCCCTCGAATATTCTTAGTACCTTCTTCTGTAATGTCATTAATGTTTTATAATTTTGAGCTGTTGTTGTGCCCCAGATCAAAGCACAATAACTCATCCGGGAATAAAACACTGTATAATGCAACGCTTTCTTGAGCCAAGATGGAAATAACGGACTTAGTTTGTAGATACATCCAAAGCTTTTACTTAAAGGGCCCATGACACCAAAATTTCAAACCCGATATGTTTGTGTTGTTTGGTTGTCGAACATCTGAAGGCACTTGTGTCCAAGTATTAACGGCGAACGTTGTCGTTAACATATTTTAATATGTATTTAAAGTGACCAGAAATGCTCATCTGGGTTTGCGGCACCTCGCGACATCGTCACTAGTATGACGTAGTTTGTGGGCCATTTGTTACGTTTCACTTTTGTAAGTTGATATCGTGACGTCACAGAGAGACACGGGCGCGCCGCGCTATGGCCTCCGAGCGTAGCCTCCAAGATCGGCTTTCGCAGCCGATCGCGGAGGCCATGCCAAAAGCCGTATTTTTCTGCTTCCTCTCCGTGTTGGTCCCTCAAGCGTACATTGTACACACGCTATGATGCAAAGCGAGTGTTGCGAGCTGGTCTGGCGCTCGCGCTCTCCGCAACGTCACCGAATCTTGAGCTCAAGTGATCCGTGCATGAGCTCACTTCCAACAGCCGCCGCGCTAGCCCCGCGGCGCTAGTTTCTTGCAGTTTCTGGCGCACGTTTCGAAGCTTCATTAAAACTCAACAAAATTAACGATGCTGTGACTAATTAGACTTCACGCTGTAGAATTTGCCACTCCATGCCGTGATTACAAGACACTGTTCTACTCATTAGAACATAAAAGTATCCAACAAAAAAATTGCTCTCATGAGCCCTTTAATCTGCTGCTAATTTGTTTATGTGTTCATTCCAGGAAAGGTCTTCCTGGAACCACACACCCAAGAATTTCTGCACCTTAACTTGCTCTAGCGTCTGGCCCTCAAACGAAACACTTAAACGTAAGTTTCGTGGCTTATTACAGGCGCAAACATGTATTTAGTTTTACTTGCATTTAGTTGCATCTTTTTATTTTAAGCCAAGAAGGCAACTTATTAGGATATGTGTTTACACTTATTTCAAGTTGAGATATTGAGGGGCCCGCAAAAAAAAATATTGGTGTCATCGGCATATATAATTAATTTAGGAGAATCCGGAATGCGACATAAGTCATTCACATAAACTATAAACAGCAGGGGACCAAGTATAGACCCTTGAGGGACACCCTTGCTCACTTTCGCATGTGGCGATGTCTCTTGATTGATAGCAACGTATTGGTAGCGGTCGCTTAAGTAATTGCACGGTAAACTGTTAGCAACATCACGGACACCATAGTTATTAAGTTTATGTAATAAAACACAAATGATAGTGTTGGTTTAAATGAAGTGATAGGTTAGTCGACATTTTCACATGGAAAAACGAACAGTTAGTTTTCCGTAGTTGGTGCGACACTTGGGGAGTAAAACATTGTTTTGTGAAGAGAATCTTGTCGCGTTTAAAAGACTGTCTACCAATGACATAATATAATGGAGGGTTCTTAAATAGGCGATAAATGACGAGTTCGTTACTATGAGTGGATTATAGTACGGCTTGAGACGCTCTACGTTGACAATGTCGCGGCCACGACGGCGCATGTCCAGAGACGGGTCGACGCGTTCAATCACGTAGTTGACAGGTGATGCGCGTTGAACGGTACGCTAGGGGCCTTCATACTTTGGCAGTAACATTGAGGAGAGGCCAGGCGCAGGGGTAGGAATGGAGAGCCACACGACCGCTCCATGAAGGAAGGTGGGCGCAGAGTTAGGTCGCCGCGAATGCTTTTCTGACGCTCTTGGTCGTTGGACGTAAAGGCCTGTGCGAGGTGGCGGCGCTCCTCTGCATACCTCTCTGTGTCAGGTATGGGCGCGTACTCAGAAGTATTCGGGCGATAACGGTAGAATTGTGTCCGTATGTGTGACGGGTGCCGACCGTACAGTAGAAAATAGGGTGAAAAGCCAGTGGTGCTCTGCGTAGCGGTGTTGTACGCGTAGGTCACAAATGGTAGAATGATGTCCCAATTCGTGTGGTCCGAGGCGACGTGTGCCGTCGCCAAGCGTGCGGCTGAAGCGCTCCGTAAGCCCATTGGTTTCAGGTTGGCACGCCGTAGACGTGCGATGTACCACGTGGCACTCTTTAAGAATAGCTTCAACGACATCAGAAAGAAAGACACGACCGCGATCACTGAGTAGCTCCTGGGATGGCCCGTGACGTAAGATGAATCGATGAAGCAAGAAGGAGGCAACGTCGTGCGCTGTAGCTGCTGGAAGCGCAGCAGTCTCAGCGTATCGCGTGAGGTGGTCAACTGCCACAATAACCCCGCGCTTTCCAGCCGCTGTCATGGGAAAGGGCCCGTACAAATCAATGCCGACCCGCCGAAAGGGCCTGCTAGGACAAGGTAAAGGCTGCAGACCCGGCGGCGAAAGGCGAGGTGGAGGTTTCTGGCGCTGGCAATCGGTGCAAGAGCGCATGGACTTCTGAATGTAGCGGTATATTCCGCGCCGGTAGTACCGCTGTTGAAGACTCTAAAGACTCTAATATTCAAGACTTACCGCTGGTAAGTCTTGAATATTCCGGGGTGTGCACACTGTGGATCAGTGTGGAGAGGCCTACATATTTCGGAACGCAGGCTGCGAGGTGCTACTAACAACCACTGGCGGCCGTCAGAGCTGTAATTGCGGCGGTGGAGGAGGTCGTCGCGAATGGCGAGATCTTTAGCTTGACGGCGCTTTGTGCGAGTGGTTGGTGTCGATGGATTAGACAGCGAGCCTATCATCGAGACAATCCACGGGTCCTTGCGCTGCTCGGAGGCGATGGTGTCAAGGTCAATAGAAGAAACAGTAACCTCGTACACTGAGCAACGAGCATTGTCATCAGTCAAAAGAGAGCGTGAGAGGGCATCGGCGTCCGAATGTTGTCGTCCACTGCGGTACAGCCCGCGGATATCGTAGTCCTGCAGGCGAAGTGCCCAACGTGCAAGACGGCCGGAAGGATTCTTTAATGACGACAGTCACAAGGGGCGTGGTGGTCCGTGACATCAAACGGGCGACCGTACAAGTAAGGTCGAAACTTCGCAAGAGCCCAGATGATCACCAGGCATTCTTTTTCCGTGACGGTGTAATTGGTCTCGGCTTTAGTAGGCGTACGACTTGCGTATGCCACAACATACTCAGGCAACACTGGTTTGCGCTGCGTAAGAACAGCGCCGCGGCCCACACCGCTAGCATCCGTGTGTACCTCTGTAGGGGCCATGGGATCCTAGTGGCGCATTATGGGAGGCAGAAATGTTACAAGTGTGAGAAGAGTTAATTATGTCTATATGCAGATAGTAGTACTCCTGAAATGCAAACGTGGTACTGTCTGTTATTTAGGTAAATGCACTAGATCTTCCATGGTGGACCTGTTATATTATGAGCACAGAGTTTAGCAAACAGAACGGTATGATTAAGGGAATCCAATGCTTCTGAATAATCTGTAAAAACACATCCAACGAACCCGCACTCATCGATTTCTGTTTCGATTTTTTTGGTATGTAAGGGTGATCAAAGGTAGGTTAGTCGAACGTCCGTGACGAAACAAAATCGTCCTGTCGTTAATAATTTAAACTTATCGAAGCAACTGAAAAGACGTTGTTCAATCCTTTTTGACAAAAAGTGGCTTATGCCGGGGTCCACTACGCCCCGATATGTCGCTACCGTAACGGATATGATGCAGTAAACATGTAAAAACAATGAGAAAAAACACTCACAAAACTTCTGTTCATGCACTGGGAATCGAACTCACAGCCTTTTATTGCAATGTGTGACAGTCCAGACACAAAAAGTGTGGTTGAGCCCTCTGTCATAGGAATCGGCATAACACGAAAATTGAACCTGTCTTCGCGAAGTTGTGGAATGCATATGCGGCAACCTGGCAAGTCGAGGGCCTGATGATGGCTTCGGTACTGTGAACGTGTGCATACGTTGCATGTAGGCGTCACAGGCACCTCGACACGGCACAGGAAGCCCCGACAGTTGAGTGATAGTTTTTGGAAGGACTTACTTTACTACGGAAACACTGAATTGCACGAGCCAGAGCTCTGCGCTTATATGTCATAAACAAGAGCGTCCGCAAACGGTGATACCTCGCAAACGAAACCGAAGGGTTGTCAGCGGATCGTTTTGTGAAAACACAGCGCACTGCTACAAAAGGCCGAAGATTTGTTTATCGACAGCCCTCCTTCCGTTCCTGGAGCACCGCGCGTCACAGCTCAACACACCTCACGACACAAGACACATTTTGTAGCGGCCGCGTTCTTCCTTCGCCCGTGGAACACGCCGTCACGACGCGGCCACGCCCCTAGCCTCCGCGGCATTCGAGGTGTGAACACTACCGCAGCGCTGACCACCGGCGCCAATTAGCATGACAATGTGCTTCGCTCTATCTATCCTTCCGAGATAGTGGTACCACTGCAGCGATCCTAAGCGAACCAAGAGTGAAGTATAAGGGAGGCGATGCTAATTTATGAGTACTTTTACTTCTTAACACTATATTTCACTGTTTTAGAGACCTTTTCTTTAGCCGGGCAACTTTTGTAAAGAAATCGCTATATTCGCTATAAGGCCCATCTGTTACGGTGCTGCATTGGCGCTGCATCTTCAAATCGCGGGTGAAGGTGGGATCGAGTGCGTCTGGGTGAAACTTTGTCATCTTGAATGAAGTTTTAAGTGCGAAGCATTTCTTAGCGAACTTCGGCGACGTTGAGCGTATCTATCTATCTATCTATCTATCTATCTAGGCGCCTACGATTTTCTGCTCTCCTGGCCGTTTCGCTAATGGGATGTTTACGAAAATTGG
Organism: Hyalomma asiaticum; assembly: GCA_013339685.2. NCBI lineage: Eukaryota > Metazoa > Arthropoda > Arachnida > Ixodida > Ixodidae > Hyalomma > Hyalomma asiaticum. The sequence goes on along the minus strand of JABSTT010001380.1, from coordinate 2,135 downwards.
TATGCCACAACATGACTACATGACGAACATAAATGACAGGTCACAACATGAAAATCATGATATGTATGTCATGAGCGACATGATTTACATGCCATGGTCTTGGTGCTCTCCTGGTCGCCTCGTTAATGGGATGTATGCGAAAATTGGTATGCCACAACATGACTGCATTACGAACGTGACTGATAGGTCACAACATGAAAATCGTGATATGTATGTCATGAGCGACATGATTTAGATGCCATGGTCTTGGTGCTCTCCTGGTCGCCTCGTTAATGGGATGTATGCGAAAATTGGTATGCCACATCCTGACTGCATTACGAACATGACTGATAGGTCACAACATGAAAATCGTGATATGTATGTCATGAGCGACATGATTTAGATGCCATGGTCTTGGTGCTCTCCTGGTCGCCTCGTTAATGGGATGTATGCGAAAATTGGTATGCCACAACATGACTGCATTACGAACATGACTGATAGGTCACAACATGAAAATCATGATATTGTAACGGGCTAACGGAGAGGAGACGAGGAGGACGAAGCTGAACAGTGCTCGAGCGGCCATCTCCTGCTTTGACTGAGCTACGCGACTGTTCCCATTTTTCCATCGTGTAAATAAACGCGATCCATCGTTACAGTTGTGGTGGAAGTGCTGGGTAAGCTACCTGCTACCAAGTCATTACGGAGCGACGCCGTCCATTAACGACGGAAAGGCAACACCCCAAGCTTCGCCGCAGCCGTCGACTAGCAGGCTTGGCACCACTACCTGCAGAAATGATCTCGGACGGAGACGCCTTCTCGAACCGAGACACCGTATCGCGAACCCCAATGTCATCTTTCCATTACCGAGAGCCGCGTACTTTCACGGGAAAACCTGGTGACGACGTGGATGAATGGCTCAACCATTATCAAAGGGTGAGCCGATGCAATGGCTGGAATGCTGTCACTCAGGTAGCTCACGTGGGGTTGTTCCTGGAGTTTGCCGCGCTGTATGGTTTGAGAACCACGAGGACTCGTTGACAACGTGGCAAATATTTGTTGAGGAAATTAAGAAGTGCTTTGGAGATCCAGGCACGAAAAAGAAACGCGCTGAAGCAATGTTGTCGCAGAGGGCTCAGGCCACCGGTGAGACTTGCCGGACATACATAGAGGAAATCCTGAGGCTGTGCAAGACCGTCGACGCCAACTTGTCGGAAGAAGACAAGGTGGGCCACATTCTCAAGGGTATTGCAGAGGATGTATACCACTTCCTCATCGGCAAAGAGAGCCTGGAATGTGTCGCCGACGTAATCGCGCACTGTAGAACCTTTGAGATTCTGAAGACTCGTCGCATCAATTCGAAGTTTGGGCGGCTGGCAAACGTCGCAACAGTCGCCGCAGTCGATATTTGCCAAGATTCCACGCCTGCCGACCTTTCCTCTACCATTCGACTCATCGTACGCGAGGAACTCCGTCGGCATCTTTCGACTCCCGTGCAGGCTGGTGACTTCCCGTGCGGCAGTACCTCATCGGCAACTATAAATGCCGCAACGTTTGATGAGCGAAGCTGTCCCAACCGGGTACCACGGTCGAGAGCTCCACCACAAGCGGCTACGTACTTCGAACAGCCCTACGTGCCATGTGACAGCTTCAGTTACAACAGCCAATCGCCTTCGTTCGCACCGGAGTGGGAAGAGTATGCCGAATACTCTCACAACAACACGAACTTCGGTATGCCTCGCGAACTTCCTGTGTGCTATCAGTGCGGCGGTCGCGGACACGTCGCTCGGTTTTGTCCTACGCGACGTGGTCCACGCAGGATGTTCTCTGAGCGGCCCGCAACATTCCCACGGCGAAGCCGACGGCCCGCTTACTCCTACTGGCCTTCGAATAACCGACAGCGCGTGTACCAGCAGAGCATGCGTACTGACTCTCCCGCATCTGTACGGAGCTTGACGCCACCTACTACGCGCCAGCAACGGTCGCCATCTCCACGGCCCCGACCGCGGCTCTCGTCCCCTCCTCCGGGAAACTAGCTGGCGCGGCCGATGGAGGTGAGGTCGCCGGACGTACCGCTGTGCGCACAAGTATGCCTCCACCAGTTTCAATGTTACAGAACCAAGTTCATGTGTTTATTGACGATGTTCCCACGATGG